>CM031242.1:579500320-579515320 GCA_018340775.1 Taxus wallichiana var. yunnanensis
ATAGTCGTTTCTACAGAGAGAAGAGGGTGGAGAGAGAAAAACACCATACATTTCAAAATCCATTAATACAAGATAAAATATCTAATAATATTCTGAATAGCATTATGATGGTATTATGAGATCACACACATGGCTAGGAATCAAACGAGACTCTCAGAAGGAGATTCTAGCCAAAGTAGCAAGTTGAGAAAATTGACCGGAACAACAAAAGTGATTACTAACTCAGCCTTGAACACATTGGTTTTAAGTTAAATCAAGAAGTTTGATGATTCCTAATTACTCCCTACCATTCTTCTTCTGACTCTGATTCAAACTATTATTCTGATTCTTCATAGTCACCTCGGTCTTCTAAAAATTCTCATCAAAGCTATTCACCTCATTTGAATCTTGAGTCACAGTCCTCCCTCTCTTCGTAGGACTCCCCTTATTAGTCACCTAAACAACATCTTCCTCCTTTGAAGATCCATGTGGCCCCAAGTCTCACTACTCAAACATCTAATTTGGTTCTTGATTCACTGATCCTCCCTTACTTTGCAAGACCTCCCTTATTTTCCGCCTCAACAACCCCTTCTTCCATCAAAGAGCTCTCTGACTCAAATTCCTTATAATCAATCATCCAAGTCAACTCCCATGTCGCATTCATCCAATCAACCTCCTATGGTCGAAGAAAAATACCCCTACCAATCGATTCATCTCAAGATGAGGAGACAATCATAGAATTCTTGGGGTCACATGATGGCATTCCCCTAGAGGATTACAATCAAGGATTTAATCTTGACTTTGATACACTTGTGTATTAGGAAGAAGAAATTGATTCCTTTTGTCGAGAATACTAAGGAAGATCCTAAGACCATTGAGGAAGATCCTATCTTCTCATTACCTAATCATTATTTATCTATCAGGATTCCTCCATTGCAATCTCACCTTGGGTCACCACCTAGTAGCCCATCGTCTGCTTCTATATGTGGGGCACCTCAAGTAGCCCTTCATCATCTATGTGTGGCTCACCCCCTGGTGGCCCATTTTCTTCTATATGTGGCTCACCTCCAGGTAGCCCCTCTTTGTCTACACTAGGGGCACATCCTAAAACCCCTCATTTTTATTCTTGGGCCACGTCCTAATAGCTCATCTTCTTCTATCTATGGGACACCACTAAGAATTCCTTCATCTTCAATCTTAGGGCCACATCCTTGTATTCCTTTATCTTCATTCTATGGGACACCTCTTGGTATCCCATCCTCTTCAATTCTTGGATCATATCCTTCGCATCCATCATATTGTTCTTCTATTAATGATTGTGGAAAACCCAATGTCATTTCTCACAATAATTCTATTTGTCCACTTTCTTCTCCCACTTCTTGGGATCAGAAAATTCATGTAGTAGCTTAGAGGAAACCAAAACGGTTCTTTAATCAGACTCAAATAAATAATTCTAGGAGGTCCAAAGCTCACAACAATTTAAAAAATATTGAAGTTCAGAATAAAACACAATTCAAAAATGCACATCAACACAACCATCAAGTATGGCGTAAAGTGTAGAAACCTCTAGATAGGGACCTCAAGATCCCACACAAAAATCCACGTTTCATGATAAAACACAGTCATCTATTGAGTATGAGATCACCATGATCATTGAGATCGGGAATAATATGACTCTTGATAAGAAAACACGCCTAGTCTTCCTTATCAAGGAAATTGCTGACATTGTTGTTGGATCTTATCACCTCAAGTTTTTTTGGTCCCACTTTTCAAAAAAACAAAAATATAAAAAAATGAGAAAACATTTCGAAAAATCAAAGGTAACCAAACACTCATTATAATCAAGTATTACATACACATGGATATCTCTCTTCCCTTTCTTGCTCTTCTTCTATAAGTCTTCCTACCATTTTCATCCCTTTGGTGATATTTTGGTTAGCTTATTCACATGTATTTTGTCAGTTATCTCTATGGTATTCATTTGGCCTTGGTCTTTTATCACCTTGGTAAATTAAAGAACGAATGACCTCTTAGAGATCGTATCACAATCAACATCTAAAAAACTTGTTACGAAGAAATTTTGGACATATTTGTTGACACTAGCCAATGTTGTCATCACAATCACTTTTTCCTCCTTCCATCAAGCCATTGGTGGTTTTTAACCCCTTGCCAAAAAAGAGAGCTGAAATAAGTTTTAAGAAAGTAAAAGAATCGATCAAATCAAAAAGCACAAAGTTGAAAGCAAATGCTAAAAGAAAAAGAAAATTGATATATAACTCTCTCTTGGGGTATTTCCAAAAATCTCTATTGAGGCTATGGAAGCTTGAATGGTAGTGGAGAAATTTTGTGATTAGAATCAAATGCATATCCATCGAGGCTATGGACGCCTAGCTAGAAACAAAGCAATGTGCAACTCTCCTTCTGCAATCCATTCATAAAAATCAAATTTGAAAAATAAATCATTCCTACACATTGGCTAGGGTGTCTTCACTTGTTGTCTATCAAATCTTCCCTACAAGAGGTAGTAAATTTCCACATGCACACACAAGATCTTGATGAGAAAGTAGGATTAGTATGTTACCAAGTGTCTTTTTTGGACCTTATTCAAACTCTTACTCTAGTCGTATCTTGTCTCATGATTTGTGCCTTTGGCTAACCGCTTCTTCATCACGAGGATTTTAAGATACATTTATAAAATTAATGTTGTTCTTCTAATTCATTCATAACATCCATGTGTATAAGATTTTCTTTTTTCACCTTTTCACCTTTTTCCCCTTCACAAAAACAATCTTCCACTTCTTTCTATCATTTGCTTCTTGGCCAACTTACATTAGGGGCATCTTTGCTCCTTCCTAGCACATCATTGGGTTATGTTCATCATCATGTTGAACCTATATATATTTTCCTTTATACGTGTGGCATTTACGCCCTTACACATCCCATCATCCTTTGGTGGAATCCACATTTCTTTGTTTCTATATATATATATATATATATATATATATATATATATATATATATATATATATATATATATATAAGCTTGTAAAACTTCTATCAAAGCAAAAACATTCAAATATGTTTCAAAACTCCCAAAACATTCAAATATGTTAGTTGGAAAAGTCAAAACATCCAAATAAAAAAATTGGTGAGACAAATTCAAAAGCCAAAAAAATTGGTAAAACAAATTCAAAACCCCAAAATTATTTTGGAATTGTGTAGTTCACTTAAATACATTTCCAACGCAAAAAAACTAGAATCATTTCAAGTTCAAGAGCAAACGTTATGGCCTTCAAAAGATAGGTAGTGCATCCAGGTGTTGCATAAGCGCCCATGTTGTAGTCAAAAACTTAAAAAATGAGCTAAAATTTTCCTACACAAGCCCCCAAGTGCCCTTGCATCATGCACACAAGTTCCCAAGTTCCCTTGCATCACGCATGCACCCGGTGTGCCCTTACGTTTCTCCTTTTCTCTCGTGTAAGCACCTTTTCTCCCACGTGAGCTCCTTATCACACAAATTTATATTGATTGGTCCTAATTTCACAAAATATTAATTCAAAAATCTAAATTTATCTTACCATTGTGTATTTCAGTTCGATACCTTTCCAATGTATGGAGTCATTTCGATGTCAAGAGCAAAATTTATGGCCTCCGGAAGAGAGGTAGTGCACTCAGTGTTGCCTGACACCCTTGCAGATGCAAACACATGCGCCAGTGCCCATGCTGCCTCAAAAAAATGAAAAAACCTGCTCAAGAAAGGTGCCCATGTTGGCAAGAAAATGTTAAAAAACTCGAAAATCTTCTCATCACGGGCATCCTGCTTTAGCAAGAAAATGTCAAAAACTCAAAAACATGCTCAGCCACAGGCGTCCATGCTAACAAGAAAAATGTAAAAATTCAAAAATGATCTCAACACATGCGCCAGTGCCCATGCTTTGACCAGGAAAATCCAAAAATCAAAAAAATGGCTTAGCATAGGTGCCTGGCGCCCATGTTACCCAAAGATAGGCGCTCCCATGAGTGCGTAGGCGCACCCAACATTGTGCAAGCCATAAATTTTGCTCCTGACCTCAAAATGACTCCATTTTTTTGCGTTGGAAAGGTATTGAAGAAAGATACACAATGGTAACATTAATTTTGGCTTTAGATTTACCAAAAATTTATGGTTTTTCATTTTTAAATGGCTTGCATACAACTGAAGCCTGTATCACCTGCATTATCCTCAACATTGAAATTGGTCCTACAAAACCATCTTTCTGACATTCTTGTTTGTTCTTGTCTCAAATGAAATATGGATCATCGTGATCTACCTCCATTAACAAAGTTGGGTTTTCTTATTATGTCGGTACTCCCATGTAATAATGAGTTGTCAGGTATTGTGTCATAATGCATGAATGTTTTCCATGGGACTACTTGTGTCCTCCATTTTTCCCTCGCATGTGTTATTGCTTGGGGCATCATTTTAAACCTTTTTTGTTACAACACAAACATTCAGAACTGTAGCTTGATAACAAAATCATTGGTATAACTGTTTTGAATGTTGTTTATTTGAGTGTATGTAATTGTTCTTGTTTCTCTGTTAGGTTAGCTAGTTTACTTGCTCGTATTGCATTGCATTATGTATGTTGCATGGAGTTAAGTGTCATTTTACTTTCTCATATTGCATTACATTGTGTATGTTACATTGAGTTAGTTATCATTTTAATTTCTTGTATTGCATTACATTATGTATGTTGCATGGAGTTACATAGCAATGGACAAATGTTAGTAATTTAGATCTTTGTTTTATCTTACATTTTTGTTCATTTCAATAAATGTCAATGATGTAGACCTAGGGGAAAATGATATAAATAGGTTGCTTAAGGAAAGGTTGGACGGAAAGATTGGGCTTGTCCTATATTTCTCCATTAATCATTTCTTCTCCATTATCATTTATTACCATTACTAATTTTTCTCCTAAAAACTCACCCGAGGCAATAAACAACCATGTTTATCCCTATCCTCTTTTATTCTCAATACCTAAGGGTTTCGCACCCATTCGACCCATTTTTCTTCTATCCATTTAAAACCATATTTTCGATCATCGATTGAATTCTTCTATCACCCCATCGACACATGAGGGGGCATCCTTCATTCTACTAATTTTTCTTGAAAAAAATAGATGTTTATGCTTGTCTACTATGTTTGAAGTGAATTCACTAACTTCACCTCAAACGAGGGGCAAATGTAGGCACCTAAATTCCACTTTTGAAATCTTATTGCAAACGCACACAAATCACTCTTAGTCTTCCCAATTCCATTATAATCAAGTACTCTTTGATAATTAACTAACATTTCTTTCCACTTTGGTTGGTTAACAAGCACTTTGTTGATCACCAAATCTCATTTGAATTCATGATGTCGTTTTATGGCGAATCATAAGCCAAAATCCTCTTCAAAGCAAACAATTAGCAATTATAAGCTAATTAAGCCTATTTTTCCCTTGATTTGGTCAATATGTCCTAGTATTGAATCAAACTCCTCTTCCAACCACTCAAAATCACCCCATTCATCTCCCACGACGTCTTAGCAAGCTTCTAAAGCCTATCTTAGCCTCCTAGTTGACCCTAAGTGGTTGATTAAGGCTCCAAACCTCTTAATCACTTGGTAATTCACTAATTGTGATTAGAAAGGCTTAATCATGATTAGCAATTTTAATCTAATTTGGGGCTTTTAGTCCCACATGCACCAAAATACAAGTTTCTCCCAAAAGGAAAACTTTAAAAAGGGTGCACCTCATTCCTTTATACACACACACCATGCTTTGATTTGCATCTCATATAATACATATGATTTCTAAGCCAAGTCTAATCCTTGCTTAAAACCTTCAACAAGGTTAGTAGATGAATAATCTAAAGTGACTTAACAAGTCATTTGGAGAGGTCATTTCACCATTGTTTGAGTAGCAACCATAACCATTTGATTTCCCCTTAGGTCTATTTAGGCCCATGTTAGGTAATTGATCATATTAGTAGGCATGTTTAGTTAGTTTTTGCATTGTTTCCATACTAATTAGGCATTCTTTTAAGATTTTATCTTAATGTTACATTCCTATACTTAGATCCCTAGCTAATTAGGTGGAAATGGTGTTAGCCTTCCTTAGTTAGTCATGAAATTTGCTTTGTAAGAGATTGGGGTGTCATCACATCTTGAGGTAAGTGGATTCTTACCTAGGTTTTTTTTGGTTTCTCTGTGGTCATGTCCTTGTTTGCATTTGGGTAGGGTTAATTCCTTCCACGTTTTCCTTTTTTTTTTTTTACCTAAGTCATTTGATTTTATATCATCTAAAAGGATGAATTTCCTTTCACTTTCATGGGCTTCAAGTGTTCAACGATTGGAAAAAAAAATTAATATTTTTGTGTTAAAAATAGATAATCGGGTTTTCCTCATGCCTTAACAGGTTGTGTGCCCAATCAAAGAAATTGGGACTTTGGAGGCTGCTCGACATCCCCAAACTTTCATAGTTTTTCAGACTTTGGCCCCTGTCAAACAAGACCCAACTTCTACCATATATCATTTTTTCTTAGCTGTCAAACATCACTCAAATCCCGACAATTATGATGGGTTTTCGCAAGTGTTCAACAGGTCACTTTCCGATTCGAGTTTTTCAAGTTTTTATGGCTGCCAAGTAGGGTCCCAAATCTTATTTTCTTTTAGGACTTTCGGACATCTTCGTGACAAGTTCCCCATGTCCGATTTGCAAAGCGTAAGGGAAGAAATAAGTTAAAAAGGAAATGAAGTACAAGTACTAGGGTGTTGTGGCTCCCTCCAACATTGATTCAAATTTTGATATAAGGGATATTGAGTTGGGACATATAGACATGGATAAGTTATGGGCCAGAGTTCAGATTTCCTCACAAACTTCTTGGATGCAATCTCTTTGTGCAAGTGAGTTACCATTGGCAGTAGCTTTTCCCATTTCAGCTCAATGTCCGAATTTATTCTTGCATGTGCTAGTAATTATGATTCAAAATCAAGGTTAGTGTGGAATCGGGTGAGGGAAGTAATAATTAAATTGGATGCGATTATTTTTACGCACTTCTCAATATTCCCAACTTTGAAAAATATGTTGGTACTTTTTTCAACTAGCTCAACAAGCCTAGGAAAATGATCGAAGAATTGTGTTAAGCATGTAAATAATAAATAATTGGTTAAACCTAATCTGTTGTATCTAGGTTTCCAAAAATGTTTCCTCAGGAGTGATTTCATTATATAAATTTTGATATTATTACACTCCTTAGTATAGTACTTGGGCTTCACGGAAGCGAGATAATTCCATGGTTGGATGTACCAGTTTATTACCATTATTATAAATAATGAGTATTATTTTGACCGGGAACTCTAATTAGTGATACAATTGACGCTCAAATGAAGACAGTACTTTCCATGAGAAATTTTAGGTGATGTCCTATGTCACCTATATTGCCCTTTGGAATAAGGAATTACCTTGGGTTGGATTAAAAGGTAATAGGCCTACCGATCACATCTAGATGTTTTATCCCCAATTGTCTCTTAAAGGAAGTTTGGATCACTTGGAAGGTTAATGATTCCTTATTCTATGAGGTTATCTGTAGATTAATTCATGATCTTGCAAACAAAAGAGTTTCGGATGTTGTATGGAATGAAGTATCAAAGTGGAGTTGTATCTTCTGAAATTCTGAAATTTCACATACTTGTAGGTTGTCATATTTTCATAAACTTCAATGCATCTTCGAGATACTCGAGTGACTAATTTATTCTTATGGAATTGGTCCGACAACTTCTAGATTTTCATAAGTTTCAACAGAGTAAGCATAAGGATGTCGTATCATTTCCTATATCAATTGGGAGATATATGTGATCCTCAGTAATTAAATCCAAGAGTTTGGTTTATGGACTACAAGAAAATCTTAAGAAGACTATGAAGTCAATCCCAAGCTTTTATTTTAAATGTGTGCTCAAAGCTCATCGAACAATGCAATTTCATGTCCCATACATCGAGGATATTTGGATCGATCTTAGAGATGAAGTTGCCATCAGAAGGAAAGATAATAGTAGGTTGACATTAGACAATATAAGGATGTTAAATCTTGCTAATATTCCAAAATAAGTAGTGGACAATGAGAGTTTTGTAGAGGCTATGTACAAACAAATGAGACGAGGATAATGCCAAGTTTATGGGGATTGATTGGTGATCAAGGAAAAATTATCTATACATGGGAGGGATGCTCAAACCCTTGTTTGTAAAAAGGCGTAGTTGTATTCATGGGGTATGGAATTGAAGAAATCTAGCTTCCCAAAGCTACCTCTCACATATGCATCGAAGTGGGTCCTTCACATGTGGAAAAGGATAAAGGTGCAAGCTCACCTATAAAGTTAAAATTCAATTTTATTCAGAGTGGAGGAAAGTATCAACCTTTTTCATTTTTTGCACTATTTACATTAGTTTTGATTCTTGATTCTTCCCCTCCATCGAGTTTCAGAGGAGGTTCCTGTAAGTAGTGTGGCCAATCCACTTGTCATTTCTTCTTCTCTCATTATTCCTTCCATTCCCGTTTGCACCATTATCTCTAGTACTTCCTTCCATTTCTTCTCCTTTTTATTTCTTTTCTCTTTTATTTCTCCCCATCATTCTCTTCAATTTTTCCATCACCTTGCATCTACCATGGCTAATGTTTTCTCATCCTTATCTCCTCTCTTAAGCGGAGTGGAATTGACCTTGGAATTTCCAGTGTCTTATGTGTTCCCAGTCTCCATTCCTCTTCCACCCCAATGTCATCCACCATTATCACCACTATTCTTTCCAAACCTCCATCTCTCGATCACCACTCGCCCACTCCTCTACCTTCCTCTTGAACCATTTTCGTTCCTATATTAGAGGCATCTTTTTCGGTTCCATCATGGTTAATTGGCCGTGACCCCAAAGAAGAGGAAAGTGAATGTGCCACCCGAGGCCTTTGATTTCATTTTGTTGAAGCCAACATCTACCTAAACTACCAAGAAACCCAAGACTATGTCACATGATTTTAGTCAACGCATCGATCAAAAATTTGTAGAGGTTGTTGTGCCCATAAGAAAAAACTAAGGAAGACATAATTGTTGTAGATTACCATATCACAATTATCGGTCTTGGAAAGCTTCTTGTTGAGGGTGCCCAACAAGATAATCAGAGTTTTGTAGATGTTCTTTGCAAGAATCTTAAGGAGACTAAGGTTTTGAGGGGTGAATTAAAGTAAATTTTTTAACAATTAACGGTAGTGTTACTCAAACTCTTCAAGTCTTCCTAGATGTAGATAATAACTCTTACGCCTACCCCCATTCATTTTAATTTCTCATTAGTACCCAAAATGGAAAATTTTAACGAAAAGGATAGTGCTATTGATGAATGGATTCAACATCTTGATTCAAGAAAAAGGTTTCTTGGTGATTCGGTGAAGGTTTTTAATTCTCTCGGAGGATGCAAGGAAATATGATGTTAAATTAAATGATGCATTCCTTAAAGCAATCAGTAATTTGGAGTTAAACTTGGAATCTCTCGGTGTACTTAAAAATATTCCTTTGGAAACCTTGGCTAAAGGAGTAGTTCAGATGTGGATAATCATTTTTAGTTTTGCAAAGTGGTTGAATTCCAAGTTAAAATCCTTAATGAAGCTTGTATAAAAATAAGAGAGTCAAGGTACCTAGTGTTGGATGCTACCAATGAATTTGATGAAGAATTATCAAAGATATTCACAAAGGTTCTAGATGATAGCTCAAATATCCTACCTATAGATGATCTCTACAAATTGTTTCAGGAGTTGGTTGAAAAGGAATCTGCATTGGGTGAGAAATTTGATATAACAACTATTGAAAAGCTAATCCTTTGTGAAAGCATTATGAGTACCTTGGCCAAATATAACAAAAATATGGAATGCTTCCATGGATTTTCAGCAACACGTAGGAGACATGCGAGGTCCTAAATCATTACTTGTGGACCGAGATAAAGAAGAAGCTCGGGTGATGATATAAAAGTTTCAAGAAGTGAGAAGAGGGGAGCATAGGATGAAGAAAAAGAAAAGTCTAAATGATGACCTTATCATGTCATTTTAATTTTCATTTGACATATCTTTTTAGAATTATTTCGACATCCTAAAAAATTAGGAATTTGCTGAGTTTCGTATGAGAATCATTCAAATAGATTAATTACTCTTATTTACTATTTTCAGGTATGTTGTTGTAACTATTTCCTAGTTTCTCTCCTTCCCTTCTCTATATATATATATATATATATATATATATATATATATATATATGATATGGTGTAGCATTCCAAAGGGTTGGAAGTTTTGATTAAACATATATTTTAGATTTGAGAAAGAGAAAGACTGTGTGTTTTATTTTCCTCATTGAAGAATACAAAAGATAATCTATTGCAAACTTTGTGTTGTGGAGAATATATTTTTGGTTTGAGGCATTGTTATTATGTTCGAGATGCTTTAAAGCATTCTTTGATTTAAATTTCCAATTCATCAGACTCTTCTACAAGTTATTACAATTTAAAATTGTGTGTGATTATCTTTTGATCGGTGTTTTCTAAATAAAAGCAGCGTTCTCATTCATTTTAATCTTTCTACATTATAATAACCCATTTCTTTATTCCTATTATATTTCTTTCCATTTTTATTTCTTTCTCATAAAAATACATCTATTGGGATGAGATCCCAACCCCGATGGTTAGAATAGTGTGAATATTGTGTATATTCTCTAGTGTTTTTAGATTAGTAATTAATAGGGTGCCTCCCTTTATATGAGGAGGGACATTATCTTGTGTACTTTGGTTGAACCTCATATTTTGTCTTTGACAAAATATCCAACCAATAATATCCAAAACCAAAATAATCATTACCATTACCTAAAAAATGATTGGTATAGCAACTAGTGGCCAAATGTTGAAATGGAGAACAAATGACACATCAAATTTGGATATGACATCGTAGTACCAACAAAAGATGTAACATTTTAAGTGATAGCGAGAAGGGAAATTCTGAGTAGAAAAATCGGTAAGTGAAAGTTATTGATTACAAAACCCAAAAAACCATACAAATTTATGCAAGGAAAGAAATAAAATGAAAACCATACAAAAAAATAAATTCAAGTTTGTGAATGCTAATAAATAAAAAAATTAATTCCCTTGATTGGTAGTATATAAAACAAATGAATTTTGATTAAAATGATTTCACTAGCACATTCATGCTCAGAACATAATTATCTTCACATGTAGACTTGCCTAAGGCTTTCTAATGAGTTCTCTGAGGAAATTGTAATCAGTCGCTTAAAAGACTTGGAGCCTAAATCCCGCTGCACTACCACTGAGCTTGCGTGAAGTTCCAGGCACGAAAGCAGGTTGGAAGCATCGAATGCAAAAAAATATTGATTTGTAAAAGGTAGAAAACCAAAAATGTGAAATAAACCATATCAAATTAATGGGATTCTCGAGTTGAAGAAACCATATCAAATTATAATAGATCTAACCAACATGAAAACCCCACATTATAGACATGAAAATTTAAGAGGTACTTATATGAAATCGAACCAAAATATTTAATTTAAGAAAAATGCACTAATATGAAGATGACCACCATCATTGTTTTAAAAGAAAAGATCTGTGGATATTAAAATTACATTTAATATAACCACATGACATGGAGAGGGAAACCTAGTTGGGAATTTTAAATTAGGAATAATCTCAAACATTTCCATAAAATAAAGGTCGTGGAACACCTAATGACTCGTAAGTATGCATATAGGAAATAATCGAAGAAGGTGTAAAAAAACATGTTTAAATGTGTCTAGCTTCAATCTAAATCATGTAAATATAAGAATATAATACCTTATGCTAATAAAACCAAGAAGATGACATATATTATTTCATGGTATGTATATTCCCGTATATTTATTCATAATTCAGATTTTCATCCAATGACAATGATTTCAAGACAACTAAAGATAGAATGTCATCCGTTTCTGATCTCCGACTTTTGCTAGCCTTCGTCCTTGTGTTCGAAATATGGAAAGAAACATACGGTGGCCATTTAATCTTTTGTTTTTAACAATATTTTTGTATCTAAATTTAAAGCATTTGATTTGGTAGAATTTGTATGCCTGACCACATTTCTTTTTATTAGGTGTAACTATTAAAATCAAGTCGAGTTATGTGTTATTTTGTTCTATATTTAACACAATATAAATACATAATAATGCTTCTTTTGTTCGATAATAATTCAATACAAGATATTTACAATTTATAAGCTAGTGTAATCCTAAAACATAGGAAGTAGCCCTATCAATAATCCTTTTGAACACTCAAACAATTAATATTAAAGTGATTTGGGTTTATCAACGAGATATCTCAAAAAACAATATCTAATCCATCTATTTATACACAAACATTATAATTTATAAATATATGCTCATCCATATTATTTCGACTCATATTTCCTAACATTCCCCTTAGTGAAAACATGGCAGAAAGAAGAAAATTGTATCATGATTATAAAAAATATCCTCTTTGAAAAAGCACTTTAGACTAGGCACAACTCCATCAAGTTGTCTTGTAAACTTCATAATGTAATACATGTCCCCAAATGGACATATTCTTTCCCTAGATCTATTTCCCAATTTCTACTAGGGGCATGTATGATTAATTCAAAAATCCAAAAATCTCAATTATTATCAATCTGAAATTTGATTGAAATTAGGCCTGGTTGAATATTTCCTAAAAAACCTGGTTCTCTGTTGTAGGCCGGTGATTTAGCAAAAATAGCTTTATCCACCTCAAAATACCTCCAAAAATTATGAATAAAATCTTGCAAGTAGATAATGAATAATCAAAACATGATCTCCAATTAGAGTCAAAAAAATATTAATTTTGTAATATATAAGGAAAAAACATAGCATAACTTAAATTCAATAAGTTGTAAAATACTCCAAATTTTTGAGCAAATGATAGCTCAAATGAAGATTTAAAAATAAGCTTTCAATGAACCCAAAATCAAAAAAATTCGATGGCGAGAAGGCATCCAAAACGGATATGCAATTATGGAACAATGTAGATAAACCCTAGTTGTAAGTGAAAGCTAGAAATATAATTTTTCCCCACTTAGGAAAGGCCCAAAACGCCTCAAAATTAATCAAAAACTTTGAATCAGATCTCTCCTTGAATTTATCTTTAAATTGATGCCCTAACTTTGTAAAAATTGGAAATGGAAGCTTCAAAAACACTCCCAACAAACATGTAATATTCAACACTTGTAGGTCTTTCAAGAAACTCACAACGACAACAATAAGTATTCAACAACTACTGGAAAATACTAGAAAACACATATAACTCCTTGAATATGTATCCTCAATAGAAACCCCTGAATGGAGAATCATCACAACATAGAAGAAGAGTTACCATTCTCCTTCTAGATCTCAAGAGGGTTTTCGTCCTCTAGAGAATACTTTAATGGGTTTTCGTCCTTTGAAGTAGTTTTGCAAAGCTCTCAAGCTCAAACAAAAATCAAAATTTTTATAAAATAAAAGAGATGCCTTACAAAGCCAAGTACACTTGCTTTTATAAGCAATCTTGGCTTAGTAGCCACCCACAACCACTAATCAAATGCATTTTCCCACATTTAATTTTGTTTTGGCATTTATTTCATCCTCAACATGGGTCACATTTTTCTCCTAAGGGAAATAAAAGTATAAAGTGGCCTTTTTCTTTTTCTTTTCTAATTTCACTCCTTCTTTTCTCCTTTATTTTTATTAAGTCATTAATAAATTAATATAAGTAATTTTTATAAAGTTCCTTTTTATGCATTTTATAATAATTTATTGGGACTATAGTTTCCCTTTTTATCACCCCTTAGCCACTAGGAAACAAAATTCAGCTAAGGGTCTTCGACATGTTATTTTAGAGGGAGGGCATTTCACATAAAGGTGCAACTTCTGAGCCTAATTTCATGGGACAGATCTCTGAAGCCCTTTCCCTAAAGCGCAAAATTTTAAACTCCAAGAATCCTAGAACTCCCATCTCGTATGGAAAATGACCCATATTGAGTTTATCTCAAAATCTCATTCTTTCTCTCAAAAATAAGATTCTTCAAAATACAATATTTTTTGAAATGTCACAACATAGGACTTTTATTCACAACTCAATAGAAAACATGAGAATGTTGGAAATAGAAATAATCATTTGTAGCAGTCATTCTAAATCATTTCCATTCTTATCATGAATGGAATAAGCCGGTGCACCTTTTTTAAAAGGTGGCCTTTGGGTGGCTAGGGAGGAAAATGTTGTCTCTACGCCAAACTTGTTGGATGGATTGGTCCTAAATAGATAGTCTCATATAAATGGTAGGTGAGATTATTTTGTAGACACAAAATCTACGCACTTGGGTACATTTCTAGGTCTTAAAGGATATTGATGTATACATGATTCCTAAGAAAGAAAATTATTAGTTGGAAACTCCTTTTGGCCTTTTGGTTTCTTTATCTCTTGCAATTTTCTGGCTTTACACATCAATGCAGTTCCGTCGGCACTTGGTGATTTACCTTATGATGGATTTAGACACAAGCGCCCAATTATGACAAAAGCACCCGAGGTGTTCTTGTCCCTTCTAGGTGCTCATGTCTTTCTCTTTCTTCTTCTTACTCTTTTGGGTCCCTGTCTCTCCTTGGTCACCTTATAACACTTTGGGTCGGGATTTTGGTTGTCAATTATGAAATTCAAACAAGGGAATCATATATATACTTATTTACTTCTCTCAAATAAAGGGGCAAACATTATAAGCATTATCTATCACCACCTAAGCTTGTACAAAGGCAAAAGAGCACTACAAATCATACATCTAGCAGTTTCATACAAAGGAAAATAGCGCATTGATCGTATATAATACATAAGAGGGGAATTTATTTTATTCCATTACACACATTTTACATTCTTAGGACAATTTAGTTCTAACTAGCTATCATCGTGTAACT